>QXTE01000182.1:190825-228556 GCA_003942145.1 Platysternon megacephalum
TCCTGCAGCAAAAAAACTTCAGGACCAGACTCCAAAGAGAAACTGCTGAGCTTCAGTTCATCTGCAAATTTGACACCATCAGCTCAGGATTAAACAAAGACTATGAATGGCTTGCCAACTACAGAACCAGTTTCTCCTCCCTTGGTTTTCACACCTCTACTGCTAGAACAGGGCCTCACCCTCCCTGATTGAACTAAACTCGTTATCTCTAGCTTGCTTCTTGCTTGCATATATATACCTTGCCCCTGGAGATTTCCACTACTTGCATCCGAAGAAGTGGGTATTCACCCACGAAAGCTCATGCTGCAAAACCTCTGTTAGTCTATAAGGTGCCACAGGATTCTTTGCTGCTGTCACACAGGTGTTACACAAAACACTGTAGACAGCTGTGATCCACAGGGCCCTGGGCTGGAACCCAGAGTAGAGGGCGGGCCCGGGTTCCCCCCATCCCACCAACTCCCTACTGGATACAGGAGGAATTGACCTGGCCTGTGGGTCCCACCTGAGGGGAAGGTCCTTAGCCTGTCCCCCGACCCACTAGGTGGACCAGCAGAGACTGTGGGGATTGTTCTCTTTCCTTTTCCCCATGCTGGCCAGTGATGAGGTTAGCTGAGTGAACGTCAGGTTTGAGCCACTAGCAAAAGTGGCCAAACTAAGGGCTGTCATGAATCTCTGAGGTGAGCAAATCCGCCAATAAGCGCAGGACCCACCAAGGCAGAGGAGGAACTTTGTCACAATACCTACAGACTAAGGGCTGGTCCACACTAGGGGCGGGATCGAACTAAGGTACTTCGACTTCAGCTACGCGAATAGCGTAGCTGAAGTCGAAGTACCTTAGTTCGAACTAACGCGACTTACCTCGCGTCCGCGCGGCGCCGCGATCGAAGTTCGCGGCTCCTACTTCGAACTCCGGTACTCCGCTCGCCCTGCAGGAGTACCGGAGTTCGAAGTAGCGCGTTCGGGGATCGATCTATCGCGTCCAGACGAGACGCGATAGATCGATCCCCGATACTTCGATGGCTACCCGCCGATCCGGGCGGGTAGTCTGGACGGGGCCNGGCAGCACTCCTGAGTGCAACCAGTTTAGGCTTCCAGCTCCCAGCCATCACCTCTCTTGAGAGGAGAGCTGTGCCTCACTCCCTCCTGACCAGGGGATCTTTCAGATCGCACAGTCCATCTACACTGTGACATACGCATCAGGCCAAACTGCCTATGAGGCTGGTGTTTGCGCTTTGCTTTCTCTCCATTGTCTATGCCCCCAGTTATAAGTCACTGCACAGCTCTTTCTAAACAAGCACATTTTATTCTTAAGGTGAAAGTACTACAGAAAGAATATATTTAAAAACAATAAACATGCATGCTAAAAATATTACCGGCGTTTGCCTCCCGACTCCAGTCTCACAGGCTGGTAGGTATTAGTCCTTCACAACCCACAACCATAGTTACAAGTTCATAACTGTCTCAGATTCAGAACCAGACCCCCAGCTGGGCAGTTCAGCTGGTTCTTTACACAACTCCAGTCTTTGATCTCCAGTCTCCAGGGTCAGATAATCAGCAGTTCTCAAGGTGTAACTTCAAAAGGCAAAGTTTTGAATAACTAGAGTTGGGGAATTTGCATTAACCTCTCCCTAGGCATTGACCAGGAAATCCACTTGACATTTACTGTTCCAAAAGTCCATGCTTGTCTGACACAATTTTAATATAGTCCTTTGAATGCCCAGGCCTCACATAACCTCTCTACGGGGAGAGGATATATAAAATCCCAGCCCACAATAATACATAAGCATTTTACTTAGTACACTAGAACCCAAAGATAACTAAACTTGATTCAATAAGGTCTCCCAACAATATTTCAGGAAACTGCCATATCTAACTTGATATCTTATTTTGATGAAATTACAAGCTTGGTTGATAAAGGAAATGTTGCTGAGATAACATGTTTAGATTTCTGTAGGGCATTTGACCTGCTACAGCATGGTGATTTGATTTTTTTTTTAAAGAAACCCTAGAACAATTTGATAAGTCTCAAAAAATAATTGTAAATGGGAAATCATCAAGTGGGTGTATTTCCAGTGGGATCCTGCAGGGGTTTGTTCTTTCCACTATGCCAGGAGACGGCAACCTCTGGCACGCGGCTCGCCAGGGTAAGCACCCTGGCGGGCCGGGCCAGTTTATTTACCTGCCGCGTCGGCAGGTTCAGCCGATCGCGGCTCCCACTGGCCGCAGTTCGCCGTCCCAGGCCAATGGGGGCAGCGGGAAGCGGCGAGGGATGTGCTGGCCGCGGCTTCCCGCTGCCCCCATTGGCCTGGGACGGCGAACTGCGGCCAGTGGGAGCCGCGATCGGCTGAACCTGCCGACGCGGCAGGTAAATAAACTGGCCCGGCCCGCCAGGGTGCTTACCCTGGCGAGCCGCGTGCCAGAGGTTGCCGTCTCCTGGCATAGTGGAAAGAACAAACCCCTGCAGGATCCCACTGGAAATACACCCACTTGATGATTTCCCATTTACAATTATTTTTTGAGACTTATCAAATTGTTCTAGGGTTTCTTTAAAAAAAAAATCAAATCACCATGCTGTAGCAGGTCAAATGCCCTACAGAAATCTAAACATGTTATCTCAGCAACATTTCCTTTATCAACCAAGCTTGTAATTTCATCAAAATAAGATATCAAGTTAGATATGGCAGTTTCCTGAAATATTGTTGGGAGACCTTATTGAATCAAGTTTAGTTATCTTTGGGTTCTAGTGTACTAAGTAAAATGCTTATGTATTATTGTGGGCTGGGATTTTATATATCCTCTCCCCGTAGAGAGGTTATGTGAGGCCTGGGCATTCAAAGGACTATATTAAAATTGTGTCAGACAAGCATGGACTTTTGGAACAGTAAATGTCAAGTGGATTTCCTGGTCAATGCCTAGGGAGAGGTTAATGCAAATTCCCCAACTCTAGTTATTCAAAACTTTGCCTTTTGAAGTTACACCTTGAGAACTGCTGATTATCTGACCCTGGAGACTGGAGATCAAAGACTGGAGTTGTGTAAAGAACCAGCTGAACTGCCCAGCTGGGGGTCTGGTTCTGAATCTGAGACAGTTATGAACTTGTAACTATGGTTGTGGGTTGTGAAGGACTAATACCTACCAGCCTGTGAGACTGGAGTCGGGAGGCAAACGCCGGTAATATTTTTAGCATGCATGTTTATTGTTTTTAAATATATTCTTTCTGTAGTACTTTCACCTTAAGAATAAAATGTGCTTGTTTAGAAAGAGCTGTGCAGTGACTTATAACTGGGGGCATAGACAATGGAGAGAAAGCAAAGCGCAAACACCAGCCTCATAGGCAGTTTGGCCTGATGCGTATGTCACAGTGTAGATGGACTGTGCGATCTGAAAGATCCCCTGGTCAGGAGGGAGTGAGGCACAGCTCTCCTCTCAAGAGAGGTGATGGCTGGGAGCTGGAAGCCTAAACTGGTTGCACTCAGGAGTGCTGCCAGCTTTTTCGCCGCCCTAGGCGGCGGAAGGTCCGCCACCGAAATCCCGCCCCCGACAGAGGCGGCGGAAGGTCCCGCCCCCAAAATACCACCGATGACCGGGGTGCCGGCGCCCCCCAAATGTTAGCGCCCTCGCCTAATGGGTTGCGCCGGCCCTGGTTGCACTTGGTGGATCAGCAAGGAGGAATACCAGGTGCAGCTGCCCTGAAACTGTGACAGACAGGATCTTATTTTCCAATCAACCCTTGTTGATTTGCATTAATTAACCTGTCCATCACCCTATGTGTGGAAGTTTGCATTTGGGGATTTGTGTTAACCTTGATAATTTGTGTTTCAAAATGTTAACATTTGAATGAGGGAAGAAAGCCATCAAAATAATTGGTTCTTTTTTGTGTCAGAGATCATATTCTTTCCTTAACCAGCACAGTTACAAGAAAATAGAAGTACATCATTGAGTCATCATTGAAAGTTTGAGTCTTCTGCAGTTGTAATAGTGACTAGTCCTGATCATCAAGAGATGCACTGAAGTTACTAAAAGGGTTTGTAGTTTGATAATACTAGGTTCAATATTTTAGTTCTTATTCAAGGAGAAAAAAAACTCATTGTAATCAAACTGTCACTTGAATAAGAAGGGAAGGGTTAAGAAGACTGTCAGTACAAACATGCAAAGGAGCTAAGGTCCTGTGTTACCATAATTATCATTGTGAGATTAAGTCCTGCAGAAATTTAGAACCATCATCCCTTTAACAGGAGTAGAAGCATGCCCATTAAAGTCAGTGGCAAACTTCCTATTAGCTGTAGTGAGAACAGGATTTGGCCCAATATTTCTCTTTTTAATGTCAACTAAATACAAATGTCTCTACCATAAGTTATTTATAACTGCTTTCAATTGAGAGATAAATGAAACCTTGCAGAAAATGAAAGTTTTAAACTTTCAATAGATCTCTAGTATATACTTATTCTAAAGAAATTTTCCTCCAGAGACTGGTATTTTATCAGCAGAAGATGGAGATCTATTAATAGATTCTGTTTGTACGTTGCAGTAATAAATGTAATTAAAACCCATTGCTAATAAAAGTGCAGTTCAGGCAGGAACAATAGCAATAAAACTGCAGTTAACTTTTAATCAGATGACAGATCAAGGAAATAAATAAAAAATAAGCCTTAAATAATGTCCAAATAAAATTACTTTTACAAAGTCATCTAATTTCTCCAAAATGACACTTGATCTGTTTCATATTTTTCACCCCACAGTTATAAAATAGCCCCCCCCCCCCTACTCTGTACACACAGTTTTGCATTATTAGACTTTCATCTGCTCATAACATTAGGTTTTTACTAGGGCTGTGAAGCGATTAAAAAAATTAATCACAATTAATCGCACTGTTAAACAATAATAGAGTACCATTTATTTAAATAGTTTTGGATATTTTCTACATTTTCAAATATATTGATTTCAATTACAACACAGAATACAAAGTGTACAGTGCTCACTTAATATTTATTATTTATTACAAATATTTTCACTGTAAAAAACAGAAGAAATAGTATTAAATTCACCTAATACAAGTACTGTAGTGCAATCTCTTTATCATGAAAGTTGAACTTACAAATGTAGAATTATGTAAAAAAAAAACTGCACTCAAAAATAAACCAATGTAAAACTTTAGAGCCTACAAGTCAACTCAGTCCTAATTCTTGTTCAGCCAATTGCTAAGACAAACAAATTTGTTTACATTTGCAGGAGATAATGCTGCCTGCTTCTTGTGAGAACAGGCATTCGCATGGCACTTTTCTAGCCGGCGTTGCAAGATATTTATGTGCAAGATGCACTAAAGATTCATATGTCCCTTCATGCTTCAACCACCATTCCAGAGGTCATGCGTCCATGCTGATGATGGGTTCTGCTCGATAATGATCCAAAGCAGTGCAGACCAATGCATATTCATTTTCAACATCTGAGTCAGATGCCACCAGCAGAAAGATTGATTTCTTTTTTGGTGGTTCAGTTCTGTAGTTTCCACATCAGAGTGTTGCTCTTTTAAGACTTCTGAAAGCATCCTTTACACCTCATCCTTCTCAGATTTTGGAAGGCACTTCAGATGCTTAAACCTTGGGTCGAGTGACATACCTATCTTTAGAAATATCACATTGGTACCTTCTTTCTGTTTTGTCACCTCTGCAGTGACAGTGTTCTTAAAATGAACAACATGTGCTGGATCATCATCCAAGACTGCTATAACATGAAATATATGGCAAAATGTGGGTAAAACAGAGTAGGAGACATACAATTCTCCCCCAAAGTGTTCAGTCACAAATTTAATTAATGTATTATTTTTTTAATGAGCATCATCAGCATGGAAGCATGTCCTCTGGAATGGTGGCCAAAGCATGAAAGGGCATACGAATGTTTAGCATAACTGGCATGTAAATACCTTGTTTGTCTTAGCAATTGGCTGAACAAGAAGTAGGACTGAGTGGACTTGTAGGCTGTAAAGTTTTACATTGTTTTATTTTTGAGTGCAGTTATGTAACAAAAAATATCTACATTTTAAGTTGCACTTTCATGATAAAGAAAAGTTAAAGTTAAACACGTAAACACATGTAAAGTTAAACACACTTATAGGCTTTGCTAAATCATAGCATCATAGAAATACAGGGTTAGGAAGGACCTCAAGAGGTCATCTAGTCTATCCTCCTGCACTGAGGCAAGACCAAGTATATCTAAATCGTCCCTGGCAGGTGTATGTCTAACCTGTTCTTGAAAACCTTCAGTGATGGGATTCCACAACCTCCCTTGGAAAAGCCTATCCCAGTGCTCAGCTATCCTTATAGAGTTAAAAAGTTTTCCTTAATATCTAACCTAAATCTCCCTTGCTGAAGATTAAGACCATTACTTCTTGCCCTACCTTCATTGTACATGGAGAACAATTGATTACTATCCTCTTTATAAATACCCCTTAACATATTTGAAAGCTTATCTGGTCCCATCTCCTTCCCCCCCCCCCCCCAGTCTTCTTTTCTCATGGCTAAACATGCCTTTTCTATAAATATTTCCTCATAGGTCAGGTTTTCTAAACCTTTCATCATTTTTGTTGCATTCCTCTGGAGTATCTTCAATTTGTCCACATCTTTCCTTGCATGTGGTACCCAGAAATGGACACAACAGTCCAGCTGAGACCTCACCACTCCTGAGTAGAGCAGGATAATTACTTCCTGTGTCTTACATAGGACACTCCTGTTAACATGCCCCAGAATATTAGCCTTTTTTCACAACTGCATCACATTGTTAACTCATATTCAATTTGTGATCCACTATGACCCCCTGGATCCTTTTCAGAAGTATCACTACCTGGCCAAGTTATTCCCATTTTATAGTTGTCCATTTGATTTTTCCTTCCTAAGTGAAATACTTTGCACTTGTCTTTATTGAATTTCATCTTGTTGATTTCAGACCAATTCTCCAATATGTCAAGGTGATTTGGAATTCTAATCCTATCCTCCAAAGTATTTGCACATCCAATCAGCTGCATGTCATCAGCAAATGTTATAAGTCTACTCTCCACATCATTATATGTCATTTATGAAATTGACTAGTAGTGTACACAGGACAGACTCCTGCAGGACCCCACTGGATACATCCCTGTGACCCCACTAGATATATCCTCAGGGTAGAATCGGGATAGATGGACAACCGTGTCTCCTCAAATTTCCAATCTGGGGTGTCTTTTACATTGCTTTGCTTTGAGAACAACCACTCCTGGTCAGTTCACACACAGCCTCTAGCATGCAAAATCACTCCCAAATTAATTGCATGAATGCTCTGGTCAGCCAGTCATGAATTACATACAAGGCAACACAGCAAACTCCCAATCCCAGACCTTCCCCCATAAATGTGAGTCTTGTACTGCCCAGCTCTCTACTGGACAGTACAAGTTCATATAAAGTCCGCCATTTAATCAAAGTTATATAGTAGAATCTTATAACTTTACATACACACATATTGATACACATTTTACCATGGCAATAATGTTCAGCAAATTATCAGTTTTTAAATGATACCTCACAAGACGTACTTTGTACAAAATTTCATAGTTTTGTAAAAAAAAAAAAAGTGAACATGAGTACGGCCTGTCACAACTCCCCAATTTTAGAATAAGCTATAGATAATTACTCTGCATACAGTCTTTCAACCACCCACCTTATAGTAATTTTAACTCAACCACATTTTCTTAGTTTGCTTATGAAACTGTCATGTGGAACTGTGTCAAAAGCCTTACTAAAAATCAAGATATGTCAGGGCTACAGCTTCCCCCCATCCTACCATCTACTAGGTCAGTAACCTTGTCAAAGAAGGAAGTTAGGTTGGTTTGACAGGATTTGTTCTTGATAAATCTAGGCTGACTGATACTTATCACTCTAACACCGTCAATGTATTAAGCAGTCAATTTTAAAAAACAAAACAAACAAACAAAAAAACCCCTCTATTACAGTATCTTTCCAGGTAGCAAAATTAAGCTGACTTGTCTATAATTCTCCAGGTCCTCTTCTTCCTTCACTCCTTCTTTAGAGACAGATATTATGGTTGCCCTTCTCCAGTCCACTGGGACATCGCCCATCCTCCCTGAGTTCTCAGAGATAATTACCAATGGTTCCAAGATAAAGAACTAGCTGAAACTAAGTACCTTACATTTCAACAGGCCCTGCCAACATCTAAATTACCTAAATATTCTGTAACATGTTCTTTCACTATTCTGGATTATGTTCCTTCCCCATTGTTGTTAGTATTAATTGTGGTTTGAATTTACCTTTTCAGTGAAGACTGAAGCAAAATAGGCATTAAACACCTCAGCTTTGTTGATGTCATCTGTTATTAGCTCGCCTTCCCGGCTAAGTAGAGGAACTATGCTTTGCTTCATCTCCCTTGTTCCTAATCTCCTTGCTTATTGGCTAACATTAAAATTGACAAGAAAAAAGCAATTAGTGAAAACAGTTGAGAACCATGCTTAAAATAAATAGATGAAAAGAGGATTTTTCAAAATGAGTGAAAATAAGTCTCCTCCTTTACACAGGACACTCAGTGGGAGTTCATTTATTTTTCATGTGAAGTATCTTACAAAGAATAGGATGATGTCTCCTTTAGTATAGTGTACATGATGTTTTGGAAGCCAGATATACATATGGAAATGAACTCACAAATGTCATAATCACAAAGAGAAACAATGAGCCCAGAAATTTCATCATGACAGCAATATTAGTAGGCATCATGTTGTAGGAAGTTGCCAGCAAGATGAAACTGTGGGTGGTGAAGTGATCTAAGATAGCATGATGATAACCTGAAGTTTTATGTTTTTAATGCCCTTTGTATGGAAAATAGAAGTGAACAGTCATCTATTAGATTCTATTATTGAAAGATGCATGTCTCCTATATCAACTCATGCTAAAAAAAATAATTGGAATATACTACGTGTCACTCCACTTGAAAGCAACAGTTTTAACCCTCTGCCATCTCACAATATAGAGCCAGATTCTTATTTAGTATAAGTCAGAATAACTCCATTGACTTCAATGGAGCTATCCTAATGTACACCAGCTGGGACTCTGCATCACAGTTTCTCTCTTTTTCACCCCCCTTCTCTCTGCAGTTGAGCATCTGAAGCTTTAGTATGCTCTTACTGCTTTGTTTGTATGAAAATACATCAATGGCATCCTCCCAAGCAAGGATGAAGATTTAGTTTCCCTCTGAGATTTTATTTTTGCTGCAGTGTATTGGTCACTATTAGACAATTTGACAGAACAACAAAAGAATCTATTTGAATTTGTTGATTTGTTGAGGCTAGTAATTATTTTAAGAAAAGCACTGAAGCCTAATATGTGTAAGTGCTATTAAAATAATGTATTATAGAAATATGACTGGTAGCAGCAGAATTTACATATCTAACTGTCTAGGTAACAGCGATATCCTATGACTACTGATTATGGTCCCGATTTTTTTTAAAGTACTGCTTACGTTCATCATTTCAGCATATGCTTAGGTGCTTTGCTGAATAAGGATGGTTGCTAATCTGAATTTACTGGGACAAGAGCAACTGTATGTAGATTTCATACAGAAAATGATTTTGGATGTTAGTTTACATAGCATGACACATCCCTGTTTTGCAGAGTTAACCATCTAGTTGCACAATTTACAGACTAATGCCCTAGTCTTGCAAGTGACTCTGGACAGGCAGAAACCCAGGCCCTCTAGGAGTCCTGCTGACGACAAAGGGGGTCCCTCACATGGAGCAGTTTGAAAGATAAGGGCCGAAGTGCAAGTGAGAAAAAAGATACTATGTATATGTATAATTTTACCCTATGCCTAATTCCCACTTATTAGTGATTTTTTAATCCAATTCTGAACAGTCACTATTTTATTAGGTTTTGTTTTAATCTAATCCTCGCCTATGTCAGCCTTTGACCAGTGTCCCTGCATCCAAAGAAAGTCTGCTAGCAAGAAGTGCTGTGCCAGCAGAACATCATATGTCTCCTTGTCTATAGTGCCAGCTCCCATTTTACAAGAGTTAAAATGATAAGATAATAGGGAGTTTGCAAACTCCCTGATACCTTAAGAAGCTCATTTTTCCTTTGTTTTTATCTGTTGCTTTTATTAGCTGGGAGACACCTGAGACAGTTCCTGGGGTACCCAGGACTATGAGTTATCTTGCTAACCCTCTGACTCCAGCAAGAGGGTATCTTGTTTGTGCTTAACTGTGACACCACCAGCATGTTAGCCACCCAAACACTCTACTCTGGCTTCTGCCAGCCCTTACTTTGCCGGGCAGGGTAACAATAGGTGCACCTGAAATTCCCGAGCTCTTTTGAATTATTCCTGTGTAGTGTCCTGCCCCTTATCCACTGAACACTCACAGAAATGCCGGCTCTGCTGTCCCCAGTGGAACAGTGTACACACCAGCTTGAATGATTCAACTCAGGATCAATTCCTTGTATAATACCACAGCACTGAGATATTTATAATGAAAACAATATATTACCAAAGATTCAAGAGATAATGAGTAAGAATAATGGAAACAAAGGGGTTACATTTAAAACAAAATCTAGAACAAAAACATGATTTCTAGAGACTAAATTTACATTAACAGGCTAGCCGCCTTCTGTCTAAAGAAATGTCTCTCACCCAAGGGTCTTTTGCAGCATTTCAACCTAGGTTGAAATCCTACTGCCATTAATGTAATTGCACTGTCTGATTACTTCCTAGGTGTAGGATAAAGGGGTGTCTTCCTTGCCTTTTCCTGATGACCCCCAAAGTTCATTGTCTGTACCCAGAGTCAAGATACCCTCCCCCCATAGCTTATTCTCTAGTGTGCTGTCTCCCTGTTTATTTCACATCCCTGTTGACTTCATATATCAATGAGGCTTCTATTGTGTTGTCTTACAATGCTTAATTTACATTTCAATTGAAAGACAGGTGAATAAACATCTTTTGTCTGACAGAAAACCTGTTGTCAACTCTGCCTTGATACAGACTTTAGAACATATTTCCAGCATACACATGTAACTTCTTCCCTATCATTATGAAATGGATGTACAGATGCTATTAGTGACCTGCATGATGCTGCCTTTTATTTAAGAACTCACATAACATTCTTTGGTGAACCAGAACCAAAATGATCTTGTAACCGCCTTACCAATTGGCATTGAGGGGTTCATGGCTCAACAGTGTTTTTATTTTTTAATTTTAGGGTGTGAAAGTGTGATTTTGAACATGTGTGCATGAGCACCCATACTGTCCACATGTGGAAGGCTCCAGAAAGAAAAGTACCCCAGGCTTAAACATTGTCTCAAAACTATTTATTAGAGTGTGCTCTGCGTTCTATGTTTAAAAGTCCTGAGAAACTTGAAACGGTCATCTGTAATTTTTGGTAAACAAGAGTTGCCAAACTTCTGCATATCAAGAATGTTCTGTTATTGTCTGGATTATAATCTGTTGGAGAGAGAGAGAGAGGAAAGGGTTTGCCACCACACAAGAATAGAATTCTAGGAAAGGTTTATAATGGACTCTGAGGTAGGAGGTTCAGACATTAGATAATTTGGTTTCAGTTAGGACATTTAATCAGCTCTATGGTCTAGATTTGATTGACTGGTAAAATTCTTCAGTTGGGATTTATAAACCAACAGCCACCATTTTAGAATCTTCTTTAGGATTTACAAGGATTGATTATTTTTAGTATTAATTTGGTGATTTAACTCATTTGATAAATTAATTCCAGTCCATTACTGAACCTAACTTGTAGGTTTGCTCTTGATTTGATAGTTGTATTGCTATATTCATAGTTAATTTAGTAGTTATTAATAGTAGTTTAGTTTGGTGATATGTTTTCTTCTTATTGTAGTTTAATTAAATGTATAGAAGAGATGCGGAGTCATATTTTCTTCAATAAGCAACACGGGTTCAGAACCTTTGAGGACATAGGTGGATATTGGCTAGTCAACTGAAAAGCCTCAATCGGCTTCACCCAAATAGCTTTGATTCTGACAAGAATGGGTGTTTTTTACACCTGCATTCACATGCAAAGAAGTGTGTTCCCACTATGTGTGTTGTGTGTAGAGAGGTTGGCACAATTTGTGTTGGAAATGCTCAGCCCTGTTTATAATATTTCAGTCAACATGTCAAGGAGAAGACAATACCAAATGACTTGCATAGGAGATTAATCACAAACTATGAGTCATGAATAGGGAATAGTCAAAAGCCTTTTCTACACCAAGTTTTTGTACCAATTTAACTGTATCTGTTTCTACACCAGATAGTTAAATCAGTATAAAAACTTTGTGTAGACCAACCCAAAGATGCAGCTGGTACAAGCTGTTTGTAAACAACACAAGGTAAATATATATTCACCAACTTTTCTTTGAGCATTTATGAACAAATTAATACAATCAAAATTTATGAACAAAAAAGAAGTGTGAAATCAATTTAATAAACTGCTTGCTATGAATCATTTGCCATGCTCTAGTTTCTACCTGACTGGAACCGATTCTCAACAGAGACCTAGAAGTGGCAGGTTCAATGAAGCATTACCAATCTAGTTTATGGGTTTATTTCCATTGTAGCTCAAGTGCAAACAAAAACTGGGAACCAAGAAGAAAACATGATCTGCCACACCGTCTCACACACACATCCTTAACATGTTTTTCAAAAGCTTAAAATAGTGTCAATTACTCTTTTAATAGCTTAGCAGCCTTAGCAACATGGTGCTGAATAAACACACACACGAGAAAACTTGCTCTCTAGAACATGTATATTAGAGCATGTTGAAAGTTGTCTCCCCCCTCCCCACCTCCCGATGGAAAAAGTGTTTGACCAAAAAAAAAAAAAAAGGTTTACTTTTTGCAGAAAATTTTAATTCATTAGCCGTCCCCCAAACAACACGATAACCAAGAAATTTTGTGTTTCTGGTAAAGACTTAAAACATTTTGCCCAAGAACTAAAATATTTTGCTTCAAATATGCCATCATGATACTTCATAGGTATCTCCCAGGATGCCCCATGGTCAGGGACTGTCATGATACAATGTTTTCCCTAAACAAGAAGGGAAGCCACCGTGCATCATGGGAGATATAGTCCATCAAGGGAGCCCAACTTAAAGAAGAAAACAGGAGCCTGAGGCATCTGAACTTCAGCTCCCATGAGACAACATGGTGGCATTGTTGAACTGAACTATCTCAGACAATATTTTCCTCAGAAGTACCACCCTCAATATCCAATCATTTATAGTCTACGTGCACAACTCTTTCCACCATACCCCAGCTTTAGAATATTGCATGAAAAGGTTTACATCAGCAAGATATTGGTTCATGTTTTGGGTGAACTGTGAGGCAGGTTGCTGAGATGATAGTTTTTACTTTTGCCTGGTGCAGCATTCATGGTGATACTCCTCAAGGAAGCCACCATTTTCCCCTGCACTCCATCCCCAGAGCTGGTTTTCATTTTAAATTTCCTATAAAGCTCAGTATGGCCACTGGTTTATGGATCTCCATTTAGTTTTTAAATGTAAAAGGCTAATCTTAAAAGAGCTAAGGAAGGGGTTTCTTGGAAAGAAATGAGGAGAGACTGGAAGAAAGAGGGATATTTGGCTGTCTTGGCAAAAGGTTGTTTCCAAAACTTGACTATTTGATGACATCACAACTACAGCTGTTCAAAGTGGTAGAAATATTTCCATATTGTCTTATATAACTTTTGAAAAAATAGTACATAATATCAATTAAAAACATCCAACCAGCTCTACTCACAGCCTTGTTCACAACACTGCACAGCTGTAACCCCAGCACTATAAAGAGTAGGCAGGGAGGGGAGGAAATCACTGTGCCTATTATGTTAGAAGGGTACTAGAAATACAGAAGGGCAGTAATGAAATCGTAGCCTCTTTCTTCCTTGCCTTCCTTCATCTGCTTTCCCTGTCCATAACCTACTTAACAAAGTGGATACAGGGGACTGTCTTTATTACAAATCTCTACTGGTTTTAAACAGTAGCCTTTCACCTCATTGTACAAAAGAGATACAAGTACCTGAACAGTCACTAAAGCACTGTAGCTAATTACTATCTTGCCACATCGGAATTGTCACCCTTTGAATGACATTATAACCCAGGGAATAGTTCTAATCCTAATAAACATCTAAGATACAGCCTGCAAAATAGTTCATTATATAACATTGAGCTCAAGGATATTGGGGAGAAGCTTATTTTATTGTATAATATTGCTCATTGCTGTCAGCAACTTCTTTTTTTAAACAGAAGTCTTAAATCAATCATAAGTCACTGAATCTTTCATAAGTGTCAAATGGTATGTTTCTAAGTGCTTAGGGGCTTACAAAAGCCTATCTGGAGTAATAGTTTTACAGCTTGCTACACCTATATTTCTGTGTTCAGCGGCAGAGTGGTAAAAGCAGCTGTCTTCTCTCCTTGTTTGCTGCTGCTTGAAAGCAAAAGCCATTAAAGACTTTACTATTTTCTATATGAATGCAAGAGGTAATAAACAAACCTAAAGCAATTAACAAAGAGAATGTATTGGATCACTCAGTCACTGAGGAGGAGAAGGCTGAAATGAAGTCGCAGGAGGAGGTGCAATGGTTGCTGTTAATACAACTGGCCAGTTCCTGATCCTTGTTATGGCTGCTTTGTGCAAAGCAGCTGCAAAGCCCGCTTAATCAGCCACGTAGCATGCTTTCTGATGTAGGAGAATCTCTAGGTGGCATATGGCAGGGGAGTGAGTCCTAAACTCCACCCCCTCCCAGCTCCTACAAAAGGAAAGAGTGGCTGTAGCCAGAGAGCCATTACATTCGGCCAAACCCTAGCTCCCTTGAGGCTGTTGCCAGATTGTGCAACTTAGAACAGCTTCAGTGTTGCTCTAAATTGCACCTCAGGACTGAAGCAAGAGCAGGCAGCCCAAGAATCAGAGAGGAGCAAAGATTGCTTAAGACTATCTGTACTCTACACCACCCCCAACACTGTGCTGTACCAGGCACAAGAGGTATGGTCTGGCCCTCAGCTTTGCACTGTCTTTATTGTCAAGATGGCATTTTGATGAAAATTCATCCACAGTTACTGGGCTAGCTGCACCTCTGTCCCATGTCTGGTGTCTGAGAGCACCCACCTCAGGTGTTTGAGCTCTTGTCTTTACCCACCTTTGGGCAGAATCTCAGTCCTTCTACTTTTAGGCCAAAAGCCAGATACACTATCCTGTGTGGACCAACCACTTGCTACTTTTCAGGCCTGTCTCATTTGGGAAGCTTGTGGCCAGCGCAAGTTACAACTGACCAACAGCCTTCCTGAAACAAAGAATTTTTGTTTAGCAGTATGAACAAAGCATTGAGGGGAAAAAAGGATTTTTTTAAAAAAACATAGACATTCATATTTAGCCACATCTAACTTCAGCCTACCTACATACTTCACTACATGCTAGGGCTGTCGATTAATTGCAGTTAACTCACGTGATTAACTCAAAAAAAAATAATTGTGATTAAAAAAATTAATCGCGATTAATCACACTTTTAAACAATAGAATACCAATTGAACTTTATTATATTTTTGGATGTTTTTCTACATTTTCAAATATGTTGATTTCAATTACAACAAAGTGTACAGTGCTCACTTTATATTATTATTATTTTATTACAAATATTTGCACTGTAATAATGGCAATCAAAAAAGAAATAGTATTTTTCAATTCACCTCATACAAGTACTGTAGTGCAATCTCTTTATCATGAAAGTGCAACTTACAAATGTAATTTTTTTTGTTACATAACTGTTTTGTTTTTTGAGTGCATTGTAAATCTTCAGCGCCTACAAGTCCACTCAGTCCTACTTCTTGTTTAGCCAATCACTAAGACAAATAAGTTATTTACATTTACGGGACATAATGCTGCCCGCTTTTTATTTACAATGTCACCTGAAAGTGAGAACAGCCGTTCGCATGGCACTTTTGTAGCCAGCATTGCAAGGTATTTACAAGCCAGTTATGCTAAACATTCGTATGCCCCTTCATGCTTCAGCCACCATTCCAGAGGACATGCTTCTATACTGCTGACTCTCGTTAAAAAAAAAATGTATTCATTAAATTTGTGACTGAACTCCTTGAGGGAGAATTGTATGTCCCCTGCTCTGTTTTACCCACATTCTGCCATATATTTCATGTTATAGCAATCTCGGATGATGACCCAACATATGTTGTTCATTTTAAAAACACTTTCACTGCAGATTTGACAAAACTCAAAGAAGGTACTAATGTGAGATTTCTAAAGATAGATAGAGCACTCATGCCAAGGTTTAAGAATCTGAAGTGCTTTCCAAAATCTGAGAGGGATGAGGTGTGGAGCATGCTTTCAGAAGTCTTAAAAGAGCAACACTCTGATGCGGAAACTCCAGAACTGAATGACAAAAAAGAAAATCAACCTTCTACTAGTGGCGTCATGATGAAAATGAATAGGCATTGGGCCATACTGCTTTGGATCGCTATCGAGCAAAACCCATCATCGGCATGGACACAAGTCCTCTGGAAGAATGGTTGAAGCATGAAGGGACATATGATCTTTAGTGCACCTGGCACGTAAATATCTTGCGACGCCGGCTACAACAGTGCCATGTGAATACCTGTTGTCACTTTCAGGTGACATTATAAACAAGAAGCGGGCAGCATTATCTCCTGCAAATGTAAACAAACTTGTTTGTCTGAGCGATTGGCTGAACAAGAAGTAGGACTGAGTGGACTTGTAGGCTCTAAAGTTTTATGATGTTTTATTTTTGAGTGCAGTTATATTTTTGTACAGAGTTCTACATTTTAAGTTCAACTTTTATGATAAAGAGATTGCACTACATTATTTGTATTAGGTGAATTGAAAAATAAAATTTCTTTTGTTTTTTACTGTGCAAATATTTGTAATAAAAATAATATAAAGTGAGCACTGTGCACTTTGTATTCTGTGTGGTAATTGAACTCAATATATTTGAAAATGTAGAAAACATCCAAACACATTTAAATAAATGGTATTCTATTATTCTTTAACAGTGCAATTAATCACGATAATTTTATTTTTTATTGCTTAACAGCCCTACTACATGCTTAAGTTACTAGACCAGAACTTACAGTTTAACAAACTTGGATCCTATAGGGCATGCCTACACTGCAATAAAAGACCCACGGCTAGCCCAGGTCTGCTGACTAAGGCTCCCGGGGTTTGGGCTGCTGGGCTATAAAACTGCAGTGGAGATATTTGGGCTTGTGCCAGAGCCTGAGCTCTGGGACCCTGCGAGGAGGGAGGATCCCAGATCCTGGGCTACAGCCCAAGCACAAATGTCTCCACTGCAGTTTTATAGCCCTAAAGCCTGAACCCTGTGAGCCTGAGTCAGCTGACTTGGGCCAGCTGTGACACCAATTTATCATCAGAGTATAGGCGTACCCCTAGTGACCTATCCAAGTCCCAGCTGACAGCGTGCCCTGATGTTCTTCCAGCATGCCTACCTTGTGCTGTCTTGTAGCTGCACCTCTCAAGTAGAAGAGAAACCCTGACACTGTGGAGGAAATTCACTGTCTTATTGCTCAATAGTTTCTTGTTTCATGGTTCAGGTATGAGTCCTGGAGCCAGATTTTCAAAAGGTATTTCAGCACCTATCTGTATCGCTAGGTGTTTAAATACCTTTGAAAATCTGGCTGCTGGTACCTCAGACTGTTTTTCCCCCAGTTAGCCAAAACATCCAGTGGGGCTTTTCATGCTGGGTGTTTCATTGTTTGGATGGTTGGACTTGTTCAGTGTTAATCAATTGTAATTACTGGCGTGATGGCTGTTTCCTGTCTGTGGGTTAGGGTGTTGAAATGGTCTGAATAGGTGGGGTCCACTCAATCATTCCTGTTAGCTTAGTACATGGTCTTAACAATCCATCACATAATTCACATTCTGGATACAGATCACAATACAAAATAAAATCAGAGATACTTATGGTCATATATTGCCACATCTCCTGAGTTGAGTTACTATTTTTATGTGGAGGGGGAAAAAATTACTCTTTGGGATGAAAATACTGATGTTTATACTGAGCCAAAAGATAGATTATTTGGAAAAAGCCATAGACCTGATTGGAAATTATTGACATTTTTTTTTAAGGAAATGAAATGTATTCATGAATAAATTTCATTTCCTTCTAAACTTTTAGATGAAATGAAAGTCTGATACCTCAAGAGAGTTCCTAGCTCCTACATGCTTGCAGAGCAAAGGATAAAGCAAAAATCCCAAACTCTTTACCTTAAAATAATTAAGTTTACAACTGCTAGATTGCCTTGCCAAGCCAGGCCATTTTAAGGATTCGTCCAATACAGGTAATAGAGATAAAACTCCATTATAGAGGTTGTTTCTCTGCTATTGTCAGCTGCCTGGATGGAAAATGCTCTTTGTTCTATGACAGTCATTGATTTTTTCAGACAGTTTATTTTTAAGGAAGGAGCTTCACATCCTGCTTTTACCTTTATATAGTGTTCACCATATAGTTGTGGTACAGGTCTGTCTCATCTTACACTGGGGTTACATTCCGTGGTCAGCGCGTAAAGCGAAAACCGCGTATAGTCAAAATTCCATTGAGTGTAATGGCGGGCGGAATCGCCTGCACTACAGGAACAGTATTTAAATTGTTATTTTTCTCTTTTTTTTTTGTTTTTGCCGACCGCGTAAAGCTGAAATCGCGCATGTTAAATACGCATAAGATGCGACAGACCTGTATTTGTCACTTTAAAGCAAGGGGAACTTATATAATATTTGAATGCAATTGCTAAATACAATTCTTACGCCACAGAAACCAGAGTCCAATGTTAACTGAAGGCTAGAGTTTCCTGTTCTGCCCCTGTAGCCAAGAACCCTGCCTCCCAATATGGAGGGTGTCCTTTTTGACCTCTGTAGCCATACCTCACAACTGCTCCTCACATTGCCACATTTACGCATAGTGCATAGCATCTTAATCTGAAAGCAGTCCTCTTGATTTCCATCCCTCATGAGCAAGGCATTATGTGAGCTTTAGTAGGCAATTCCTTTGAGCCCCTGAAGCTGTCTGCTACTTCTACTCCTACTTTTTCAAGCCACAGCATTTCCTATGTATGTACTTATTCAGTATGACACCATACATCTTCACTTCTCACAGTCAGACAACATGCACACCATGTTTATAAAATACTTCTTTCCTGCTAAAGATAAAACTCAATCATTGCAAAAATGTCTGGCCAAATAGCTACTACTGATCATTCCATAAACAGAGGTATCTATGAAATACATACTACATTAGAGATTAATAGGAATTTTACTTTAGTTAAAATATTAATTTGAATGTATAAAAGTCTAGTAAAGTACATGATTTCCTGATAGTCTTCAATGGATGAAAATATTAAACTCCAGTTACAGATCTCTCAACAGCATCCTGAATTCAGGAAAATAACTCTGCAAGTGCCTTACTCTTACTCCTTCCTTTCAGAGTGAAGTCTGAAACATTATTCTCCTTGCCCTGTAATAGCCTATGTGTCTATTCCTAAGGTAGAAAAATTATATCACTATAGTCTCTCTGCGACCATATATACTCCTTACGTAGTTGTTCCTTCATCATCCTGATCCTAAGAGATGTCCTGACCAGACCAGGCCAGAGAAAGGGATCCAGATGACATGACTACCCGTATCAGTTTCAACTGCATCCCAGCAGCCACCTGGGATGAAACTGGATCAGATTTTAACAGCAACAGCTCCATCTCATCTCAACTAGCCTCCCTTTTCCCGCAAAAGGACAGTTATTACCATCTAAGAGACAGTCAGACTAGTGGGATTTTCCTTCTAAAACTTTCTAGGCTGAAGGGAAAGGGAACCAGGGTGTTGAAAGCCTTATTTAATGCTTTAACTGTTCTCCTTCTTTGCTGTGCCTTTAATAAAAAGTTTAAAAGAATTTTTAATGATGTTTGTCATGATACTTAGCAGGCTAAGGTCTCTGTATACCAAACACCAGACTTTGTTTAACACTGTGTAATGTTGGACAGTGACCGGGTTATTTTAACACCTTTGGCCCATCTATTCCATCTAAATTAATAGAACATTGAATTTGCAATGTTATTGTTAACCATGGATTTAGTTATAAGTTACACTTTATAACTAGAGATGTGTGGCACCTTCTTATTTCAGAGAACTGAACTTTAAGTTTCACTTCACATAGTTTGTGGACACTTCGGTTTCACTTTGTGTTTCAGGCTCATGCACACCTGAAAATATAAAGTCAAACTAACTAAGCCACACAATGCCAGAGGCAATTACCCAAAGTTTATGCAACTTGGAACTCCTCTCTGCCCACATGATCATGGCCTCACCTTTTTCAGTATAGGCTTTTATTTTTTTCTTGAGGGGAGCAGGGGAAGAGATTAGCAAGGCAGGAGGAAGAATAATGACCTTTACTCCTAAAGTTTCTGTGTGATGGATAGCCTATTTCTCCTGCTCTGACTCTTTTGAATAAGAAGTGGCAAATAGCTGCACATCCCCCAGACACAGGAAAGTTCTTCCAGATATAGGGCCATTTGGCTCTTAATGTGTTTTTTATTCACATTAGCGTCCTCAAGAACAAGTTCCAGTCAAACTAGGTACATCAAATTATTGCTGAATCAAAGTACATGTAAAAGCTGAACAACAGAGCCTCAGTCTGAAAGCAATATCTCCATGCAGTGGAAAGACTGAGATTTAAGAGTCCACTCTCACTGTGAGCGGAGAAAGTTGATATTCAGAAAGCAAAGCAAACTTATTATGAAGGGAACCCAGAGCATTATCTGTTGCTCTCTCTCACAACAATATTGATTTTTTTTTAAGGAAAGGGGCAATTCTCATCATGCAAGATTTGGATGCACAGTCCTTCTGGCTGTAAGAACAGTTACAAAACTCAGAGAGTATTGTTTGTTACCCATTTGTTGGTTTCACCCAAACCTTGTGCCTTGTCAATAATTCAGAATATAGAATTGTGACGGGTTGGTTCACAGAAACCCCCTTGGGAGCTGCCAGCTGATGTGCAAAGGCTACCTCTGGTTCTATTCTCCCCTGCCAGCTACTGGTGGTTCCAGCACTCAAAGTCTTGCTGAGAGCCAGACACACCTATCTGCTCCAGACACAGACCAGAGTCTGAACCACCTGTCCCAAAGCTGCAGGGTTACCTGAGAACAGCTCACAGAAGTCTGCTTGCCTTTAACACTCAGATGCCCAATTCCCAATGGGGTCTAAACCCAGATAAATCCGTTTTACCCTGTATAAGCTTTATACAGGGTAAACTCATAAATTGTTCGCCCTCTATAACACTGATAGAGAGATATGCACAGCTGTTTGCTCCCCCAGGTATTAATACATACTCTGAGTTAATTAATAAGTAGAAAGTGATTTTATTAAATACAGATAGTAGGATTTAAGTGATTTCAAGTAGTAACAGACAGAACAAAAGAAGTTACCAAGCAAAATAAAATAAAATACGCAAATCTATGTCTAATTGCACTAAATACAGATAAGATCCTCACCAGTTCCAAAATGTTCTCTTTTACAGGCTAATCTTCTTTTAGCCTGGGTCCAGCAATCACTCACACCCCCTGTAGTTTTCAGTTTCCTTCAAGTGTCCTGTGGGGGTGGAGAGGCTCCTTCTTTAGCCAGCTGAAGACAAAATGGAGGGGTCTCCCACAGGTTTAAATAGACTGTCTCTTGTGGGTGGAGACCCCCTCCTCTCCCTCTGTAGAATCCTGTCACAGAATGGAGATTCGAAAATCACATGGGCAGGTCACATGCCCATGCATGACTCAGGACTGCAGGTAGCAGCCATTACCCACATGCTGCCTTGAACGTCCTCAGGTAGACTTCTGATGTGGATTGGAATCTTCCAAGCTCTTTTGTCTGTTAAGTGCCCCCTGACTGAACACCTAATTTGCACATTCCTTTCCCAAGACGTCATCAAATGTTCTAACTGAGGCCCCTTAGGAATCAAGCAATTACACAGCCAATGTTCATAACTTTGAACACACAAATGGTGCCTGCATACAACTAGGGTGAACATAACTAGTAGATCATAACCTTTACATAGATATGTACCTGGCACAGGCAGCACAAAACATATTCCAGTTATGTCATATTCCCACAAAGCCTTATGGGAGGTACCGTCACAAGAATCTTTAGGGCAGAGACTGTCTTTCCAAGGGTATAGAATACTTAGCACAACAGGCCCTGATCACTGAATGGGACCTCTAAGTGTAATACACAAATATTATTATTGTTGGGTCAAAAAGACACCAAGGCAGTGTGTAACCAAAGACACCCAATATTTTAGAATTAACATTATTATGGAGTAGAATTATGTAGTAGAGGGATCAAATACAACTTAGTTGAACATTTTATTACTTTCCCTTGAATATATCTTTCAAAGGAGGGATACACGACATCCAATTACTTTTGTTCCAAAGTAAAGAGATATATGCCAAGAATAACTGTGATAAATTACTGTACTAGAGCACTCTGGGTATTTTCCATATGCAATCACATAGTGATTGATCTACAGGGAGAAAAAAAGATGCATGTGTGCACACACACAACTTTTAGGAGCCCATTCATATATATATATGAGAGAGAGAGAGAGAATGAATAGGCTTCTAAAAATGTATTAGGACCCAATCCTGCAAGGTACTGAGCAATGTCAACAACTAATTGTCAATGGAAATGAGGGGTGCTTATAAAGTTAGGATGCTAATAAACGGCTTAGAAAGTGCTCATTTTGATCAAGAATAACACCTACAAGTATATTCAAAACCCCCTCTAATGGTAAGGATTAGAACGGCAAAAACAAAACACAAGGTCACATTTGAAAAGTGACACAAATATACAAGAAGGCAACTGAAAGGGCTGAAATCTACCAACCCAATACCCCCATATGTGAAGGGGAACACTCACTGCCACTGCTGCCTAGTGGTTGGGTGCGGGTAGGGCAGGTTGGGTGCGGGTAGGGCAGGTTGGGTGCGGGTAGGGCAGGTTGCCTTCCTCCCAGGCATTCCCCATGCTCACTACTGTTCCACCCTGCTGTAGTCTGTCCTCTCAGTGACTCAGCCCTCCAGCCAGGTCACATCTGCAAGTTAACCCCTTTCAGGGTATATATAAAGAGCCCAATAATGAGGCCATCTTCAGGATCAAGTGGGGGGGTCCAGGTCTTCCCTCGTGGGTCAGGGCTTCATAGTCTAGACACCTGTATCTTCAGGGTCTTCTATCAATTAGAATCACCACCAAGGGATAGGCTTTCATAGTTCTCTTTCTTAAGGGGTTGGGAAGGGGAGCCCATGTAACTCATGCCTGCTGGATGTGGTGCTCTGACCGCCTTTAGTGGCACCTAGACCACCCAGAGATTAATGAGCCTGCTACAGCCTTCAGCTAAAACCCAGGTGGCTTTTAGCTCATGCAGCAGAGGCCCATGCACGAAGCGTCAGCAGTCCAAAGTTCAAGCCCACTACCACCAACTGAGGTCTGTCAGTCAGTGTTATACCCAGGCCATCCCGCTCTACTAAGGTCCAATACAAACATTTAAGCCCTGCTCCTTGGGGTGCTATGCAGCTTCCTCGCTGGATCACACCCTGCGAGTCCCCTCTCTTCCCACAGGGTAAAGTAAAGAGCTGAACATAAAAATAAAGTTTCTGATCTTCCAAGAGTCACCAGCTGCTTCTTTCCAAGCTTAGAAAGGGTCAGGTCATTGTTGCTACTCAGCTTCCCTTCTTAAGCTCTTCTTCCAGCCTGTGTAGGATTTACAGGTGGGGTGGGGCCACCTGAGCCCGGAGCAGCTCCTTAACTCCTTCTTTGGAAGTGTAGGGTTTGTGTACCCCATCACACCATATCATTCAATCCCAGGAAGTGCTACCTTATCCCAATGATGAGTTGTGCTCATTACTGCAGAGGAAAGGAAAAACTCCATCAAACAACAACGAAAGTGATCCTGTTGCAATTGCACTCCTGGGGGCATTGGCACGGAAGAGCTCTGCTGCTAGATGCTGGGTTTGGGGATTTGGTTTGGATTTGTTAAAGAGTGAGTTTTCAGGTAAGGAAATATTGTTCCCCACTAAAATATTCATGTTTAACACTGTGAAGAAAATTAGAGCCCAGGGCTCAATTCTGAAAGGTGCTGAGCACTCTGGCCTCAATCCAGCAAAGTATTTAAGCACATGCTTAACTGTAATGGGACTACTCACAATCTTAAAGCTAAGCATGTGCTTGAGCAAATTGTTGGATTGGGGCCAAAGTATTCAGCACTGTGCAGGACTGAGCCCCAGCTGAATTGCGTGTGAGCTTACTCCTATGGGAAAATCACTGTCTTTTACTGACCTTCAATCTTCAGGACTATCATAAGGACCTGAACTCTCTTCTCACTGTCATGTAAATCAGGAGTAACTCCACCGAAATCAGTGGAATAACACCAGTCTATAAATTGGTGACAGGACCTGAGCAAACAACACTGAAGACACTGAGATGGGAATGAGTTTACATTTTTGCAAATGTGGAAGCTAGTAGGATTGCTAAAATGAAAGGCTACATTCAGAACGAGATTAGAGACCTTTCTTATTGAATTTAAATGTTTTTGTTACGCAAAAGGAAAAAAAAATAGATGATGCCAGGGTGGGACTAGTGAACATGTCCAGAGAGTGAAAAGAAAAAAACTTGATCTTGAACTTAAATGCCAAGCCAGTAAACAGCAGTTTTATCCTCATCTCCCCAACACCTACACAAAGCATCTGAGAAATTGAAAGAGGGAATTGACTCTGCGTCAACATAATTCTTTCAAGCAACTCCTCCCACCCACACCTTATCCCTTTAAAGTATTCACAGCAGAAAAAAGGAACAGAAAGGAAAGCCTTTACAAAGCAGATGCAATGTCCCACAGAACTAGAAGGAAATGTGTGGGAAGATAGGGTCCACAAAAGATCATTTAAAAGTTTGTTTTGTTAGTTTTCAAAGCAAAGGGAGGGAAACGGAGAAATTAAAGAGAGTCCTCTTGTCAGACAGATTTTTCCTTGATAGTTTAGTTTAGTTAAAAAGCACACAACAAGACATCAGCTACACCCTCTGTAAGTGCAGCCTGTTGTTCAGATGCTACCGGTGTGGTGCTCTGCTTTCTCCTTTGTTGATATCACTCGGCTGCGTGCGTGTGTTCCCTCTGTGTGCTGCCCCAGCTCTGCGCAGATAGCTGGCACAGCAGACCCGACGAGAACCCCCAATAACCACAGAGTCCAGTAAGATGCAAAGCTAGGTTTATTGCGACCTCGGACACAATTGCAGTTCCCTGTAGGTTTCTTAGCCTAACTCAGGGCATACTACGAGAAAGTGCCTCTTGGCAATGGACCCAGCTCAGTTAGTGGCGGGATTTTCCACTGCCCCCTCGGCTGGTCAAAGGCACCGCCCCAGGGATACATTCTTATACACAGGTACAAACAAGTTACACATCACTCCTGACGTATTGAGGTGCCACCCTTCTACATAGCAAGGTACAACCCCTCTTCATAGTAAGGTGCCACCTCTCACCTTGTACAGATTGGTTCGATCAAAACAACTCTATCCATCATTTTACCCTTTTGCCCCTGTCATTGGGATGGGTCGGCCTGTTCCATGTTATCTGTGTGGAATGTCTACATTCTGATATCTAGTGTTCTGTACCTTTTAGGTATGTATCTTCTTGCAGCATCAGCCCTTTCCTTGCCAACTTCTGTGAGCAGGGCCTGCCTCTGGCTCACAGCTTAACTTTGCTTTATGTTAGCAAAGTCTTGACCATTACTTCAGTTCAGGCCTCAGGCCTCATACTGGGCCTTTATCAGGGCCTTCACTTACTACACAGCCTTTGTGCCAGTCCAACTCTGTGGTCAGCACAATGGAAGGAGAATAGCCCCATCCTTTTATTCACTCCATTACCTGAGGAATTTCAATTATCGTTGTCAGTTTAATAATCCACCAGCCATAGCCCAAGTGCAAGGATTGACATTATGCCTTGGCTTTGTGAAAAATCAGTAGGAGAAAACTCCTTGAACCCTCTCCTCCTTCCCACTTGCATTCCTGTGTGGCAGGATCCTGCCATATAGTTGAAACAATTGAATGTATAGAGGTGCAGTATAGTACTGTATGTAATTTTTAGGGGAAGGACCAGTCTTCTAATTGTTATTATATAAGTAATAAGCTGAAAGTTACCTGTCCATGCAGGGCATTGGTATGAATTGGGTCTACCCCGTTCTCCTTTCAATTAGCACTGAAGTTCTGATATTGAGAAAGGCACCTGAGCTTCCATGTTTTGTCAATTTAGGACACAGAATTTTTGGTTTAGGGGTTTTTTTGAGCGGAGCAATAGAAAAAATAGTTTACAAGATATATTCCAAAGTCTTTCTATCTCTGCTAAACTAAGACTTTCGTAACGGTTTTAGCTCGCATAGGGCTTCATTTCTCTCTAGTTTGTTTATTATTTCTTACTTCTGTGTTTTGATTATGACTATCAGTGACAATATATTTTAGGAAATTATGTAGTTCCCTGTATTAAAGTATTGGGTTGGGTTTTTCAAAGGGAGTTAGGCACCTAAATCCAATTGAAATTGGGCTCCTAACTTCCTTAGGCCCTTTTGAAAATTCACATGGGAATTCACTAGTGGTGAAGCACTGGAATGAGTTATCTAGGGAGGTGGTGGAATCTCCTTTCTTAGAGGTTTTTAAGGTCAGGCTTGACAAAGGCCTGGCTGGGATGATTTAGTTGGGTATTGGTCCTGCTTTGAGCAGGGGGTTGGACTAGATGACCTCCTGACGTCCCTTCCAACCATGATATTCTATGATTCCATGATTCTAAGATCTTCAGCATATTTATTACACCTCAGCAAATTTTCATGAAAAGTCACTTACTAAACAAACTTACTTTCTTTTCCTGTTGTGAATTATCCAGTTGCAGCTTCACCATTTTCTAGAAATTATTCATTATTTGAAATCATTCCGTCTTTATGAGCAGTCTGTTGGGAGTTTCTGATATTCTGAATTAGAGTGATGTTGCTCATTTCTGATTAGATACACAGTATTGTTTCTGCTCCCTGCCCTGATAATCAGGTTTCTGATGTGAATATTCACGTTTGCACATGTAAAATTTGCTTTTCTTGCATTTTCTTTAGAATTCACTTAAAACTATCTGTTTCTGCAAACATTCCTGCTGGCAAATCTGTTGGCTGAAATATTTGCAATAAGAAAACACAACAGGAACCAAAACAACTAGAGAAAAGGGCTTTTTTTTTTATCTGAAAGAATATTTTTGGACAGTTGTTTGAGGCAGGGCCGGCTCTAGGCACCAGCAAACCAAGCAGCTGCTTGGGGCAGCACATTTGCAGGGGGCGGCATTCGGGCCATCCTTGTTTGTTTGTTTTTTTAACTCACTTCTTCCCCTCTCACAACCCTGCAGAAGCGGAGCCACGGAGCAGCTGGGGATCCAGCATGGGAGCTGAGAACCCACGGGACCCTGGGAGCTGTAGTTCCTTGGCTAGCTCCCTGCCTAGAGAGCCAGCCCTGGAGCAGGGAAAGAACTACATTTCCCAGCAATCCCTTGGCCGCTATCAACAGGAAAGGGAGGGGGAAGGAGTGACGTAGCTGAGCCATGCTGTAGCTTGCTGTGAGTTGAAAGGGGTGGCCCTGTGAATGGGGAACAAGTGTGCCCAGCCCAAGGGGTAGGCGGCTTTGGTGCAGAGATCCCCTTCAGAAGACTTCCCCAGACTGGATTAGGGATACTGGTGTAACCTCACCTTGCAGCCCCCAAAGAAGGAACTGGGTGGACTAAATGGACAATGTACCTCTGTATCTGAAGCCTAGCAAGGGAGGTACGTGGATCCCACTAGAATTTAAAATGAAAACTGAAAGAGGGGAAGCTCTACTAGAGGACTTGGGCAGCTTTAGATACAGTACCAGGCACGTAGGAGGATTTCCACTTCTGAACCATGGAAGCAGAAATTGGCTTTTCCTTTCTAGATTTAGCTAATATTCAGAAAGGGAATCTAGCACCTGCCCTCCAGATTTGAACACCCTCAAAATTCAGGAGTGCTCACGCTCAATTTGGGCAGCTGTTACTTCATTTCTCCCAAATCAAATATACTGATCCACTGTAACTTGCTGTAGATAAAGTAGGATAAAATTGAGCAAGAAACGCTTCCCAGTGGTTATTAGGACTGGAATTGCTATTTTCAACAGCCATTGCTTTTTTTTTTTTTAGTTTTATTTGTTTAAAAGGAAGACAGTGATATTGCATTGGCAAATTCCCCATAGAAACAAAGAGTGGAGCAAAAGAATAATAAAGGCACCTCAACTGTTCCTCATTTATGTAGGACTGTCTTATAATATGCATCCAGATATCCTCCAATCACACAAGCTGAAAATTGTTTCACTTTACTGCAGTTCTGTAACTATATGGGAACCAATCCTGTCTGTGTTCTGTGCACATCCAAAATTCCTGCTGAATGTTTTTGCTTGGGGCAGCAAAAAACCTAGAGCCGGCCCTGGTTTGAGGTATTCACCCTGCCCCAGTTTTGTATTTCACTCTGTTTTGATATGTCAGATAAACTTTTCCAAACTGCCTAAATGCCAAATTTTCAAAGGTATTTAGGGACCCAACGTTGTAGATGGATGCCTAGTGGATTATCAAAAGACCCAACATTACTAAATCCCATGGATTTCAATGTGAGTTGGGAATTTTAAAACACCTCAGCAGCTATTAGGCACCAGTCTGAATCTTTAGATTTAGCCCTAACTCCCATTTTCTAAAGTGACTTAGGTATGCCATTGACACTCCTGAGACAGTCTCCTAAGGCCATGTCGGCACTACAAAATTACATCAACCTAATTTACATTGGCATACAGCCACTGCAGTTTTAAATCTCTTGTGTGTGCACACATTTGGCACCTTGTGTCAGTGGTGTGCGTCCTCACCAGAAAAGCTTGTATCGATTGTATTGTAAGTGTGGGGGATTGTGGGACTGCTCCTGAAAGACAGTAACAGTTGACGTAAGCAACACAGCATCTACATTGACACTGCGTCGACCTAATTACATCGACTGTGACTCTACGCCGCTCGGAGAAGTGGTGTTACTAAATTGGCGTAGAGAGGCACTTATATTGGTGGGAGCCAAGTTTAAGTGAAGACCCTTCCACAGCTAAGTTGACACAAGGCAGCTTACGTTGACCTAACCATGTAGCACAGACCAGGCCTCAGTCTCTCTCTTTTGAAAGTGGGATTTTATGCTCCTAAATCACTTACATACTTCTGAAAATGTACCCATCCTCTCTACTTAGAAAGGAAAACAACATGTCTACAATTTTCAGAAGTGAGTGCTGCTTTCAGGTGGCTTGGTTTCAGGGCACCAAACTTGGGACACCTTTAAGGGCCTGTTTTTCAGAAAGTGACAATAATCCAGTCTCTGTAAATCAGAACCCTTAAAAGTTTCTCCAGATGGGCACCCAAAATCACTAGTCAATTTTGAACTTTGTTCAAATATCAGTTAAAGCACTATTGTAATGTATAATCTCTAATATAATGGCATTCTTCATTGAATTCCAAAACCCAATCTATTGTAACCCCTCTGTCAAACTGCAACAAGTTCACATTTTCTTTTCTTTTGTTCCTTATAATCCTGAATGTTCCCTCAGCCCCTGGGCCTAAAAATCGTTTCTACCATGTGTGGCTGGAACTCACTGTTTTCTCTCATACCAGGTTGAAGAAATACGATAAATTATTCATAAAAAAGTAGCAATTTGTCTTCTTTGGTTTTGTTTAACTAGCTGGCCTTAAATCATTGTGCATGGGCAGCTTTGTTGTCTCCTACTGCCATATAAAGTAGTACAGGAAATGGAGTTTGAAGAATGATTTGAAAAGTGGGGGACATTCACTCATCTGAGTAGCAATATTGTCATATGAGCAGCTTGGCTAATGGATTTCTAATATAGCTGGAAAGTTTTAGTCAAATTGAGACAAAGGTGTGATTGACAAGAGAAATTGTATGTTCTACTGATGTTCTTAGAGTTAAAGGAATATGCTGAAAAAGCTTTCACTGTTATTTTAATAGTCCTGCCCCCCATCCTCTGCCTCTTTTCATTATGTTGTGGTAAAGACTATATTTATATGGATGATTAAAATACACTTGCTGCTATTTCAGTCCTTTGCACATGTTTTGACAAGTGCAGAATGTCCTTGAAACTCTTGTTTTAGTCCAAACATTTTTGCTAAAGCAGTGGGATACACAACTAAAACAGTCATTCACCCCTGGAATTGCTATTCAAATTCAGCTAATACACAACAGTGAGAAATATCAGCTTGGTGGTTTCAGCATAGTTCTCAGCAATAGCATGCATACATACAAAACATTCTGCACAACCAGTTGTACAGGTACTTGCTGCTGTAAAGAGATAATGTCAAAGGAATAGAACATTGTGACATGATAATGGTCTCCTGCTGGAATATAAATGCTGGGGCAAAGCTATGGAATTTACAGAAAAGAAACATTGAAAGCCAAGACTATTATTTTCCAAGTGGGAGATCATTATCTAATCTTCCAGCCTGCAAAACCAAAGGATTTATTTACATTAAACCCACTGATTAAAAAAAGCAGATTATACAATGACAGGTGATCCAAAAAGACAGAAAACAGCTTATTTCGGCAGATGAAGGTGCAGGAGTCTGACAATTACTCAATACCATTCCTTGGAATGGAGTGTTCTGGATCAGTGAATGAATTATGAAATTGATGTTCCTACAGAAAATCAGAAACCACACTATTTTAAAAATACATCTTATTTTATAAAAAATAATGAAGATTTGACAAATCTGACAGAAAACAAGGTTACACTGATGGACTGCTAAATGGAGCAAAATGTTGCTTACAGTCCCTTCCATCTCAACACACGAATCTAGATATGAAGTCCATGGGAATTCTGCACACACAATTGGGAAGGCCATGAGAGTTCAACACATGTGTTTGGAGACCTGGATACATGGCTTCTTATGTGAAGAAAAAAGTGTTGATTTCTCAGACACTAGTCTTTAAACAGAAACTGTCTTCTGATTAGTATAGAGTATCCCCATAGCATCTCCCTCAAGAAATCAGAAGACAGGATTATATACAAAAGTTCCATAGATATTTTTTAAAAATACAAATGTATGCAAAAAACAAAGCCTTTTAAAGCTATGCCCTGAGGAGAGGGTCATTGTCTGTTGATTACCTGTTACAGAAGGCCAAGATCAAAGTTCCGAGCTGTATAAAAAATGGCTGATCTGCCCAGCTGTTCTGGTTTTGGAACTAAAAAAGATGAACTTGTAACCAGAGGGAAAATTCCTTTGTGGGTTGTGAAGGACTAAACCACCCACAGACCTATGTTGGAGTTGGGGGTGACCTCTGGAAACCGTTTTAGCATGCATGTAGGTTCTTTTATAGCAGGGGTCGGCAACCTCTGGCACGCGGCTCGCCAGGGTAAGCACCCTGGCGGGCCGGGCCAGTCTATTTACCTGCCGCGTCGGCAGGTTTGGCCGATCGCGGCTCCCACTGGCCGCGGTTCGCCGCTCCGGGCCAATGGGGGCAGCGGGAAGCGGCGCGGGCGAGGGATGTGCTGGCCGCGGCTTCCCGTCGCCCCGGTTGGCCCGGAGCGGCGAACCGCGGCCAGTGGGAGCCGCGATCGGCCGAACCTGCCGACGCGGCAGGTAAATAAACTGGCCCGGCCCGCCAGGGTGCTTACCCTGGCGAGCCGCGTGCCAGAGGTTGCCGACCCCTGTTTTATAGTTTTCATATATTTTCTCTGTAACGATTTTACCTTAAGAATACATGTGCTTGCTTAGAAGGAGTAACTTATAACTGAGGACAATACACCTTGTAGCTCTCAGAGTAAAAGCAAAGTGCAGGCCATCTGGCTTGCTGGGTATATCACAATGTAAGGCAGGGAGCTGTGCAGCCTTAAAATGCCTGGTCAGGAGAGAGTGAGACATAGGTCTTTGTCCAACACAGGTGATGGCTGGGAGCTAGAAGCCTAAAGTGCAGGGCCGGCGCTTCCATTAGGCGACCTAGGCGGTCGCCTAGGGCGCTGCTATTTTGGGGGCGCCTGCGCCCCCGCCGCCCGTACAAATTTGGGGGCGGAACCTTCCGCCGCCGCTGTTGGGGGCGGGATTTCGGGGGCGGGACCTTCCGCCGCCTAGGGCGCCAGCAAAGCTGGCGCCGCTACTGCTAAAGTGAATGCCCTGAAAAGGACCACAGAGGGGGAAGACAGGTACAGTTGCCCTGAACCTATGACAGGCCCAATTTCTCAAAAAAACCATCCAAACAGCAGTGCAATATTAGTATCACAATCAGTAAACAAAGTTTACCCTCCATATATTAAAACAGGCTCCCTTTCACCAGTTTATTATTCTCAGGACTTGCTTACTTCAGAAAGTTGTGACAGTTGAACTTAAAATTGTTTTTTAAACCAATGTAGTTAAATTGGTGAAAACCCCAGCATGGGCATTCTTAGTTCTGTTAAAGGGTCTCTTATTTCAACATAGTTGGACCCTACTGAAGCCAAAGGGGTTAACCATATGTTTAAAGTTAAACACATTGCTGGATGGACAACAGTATTCAGTACCTTAAAGACTGAGTCCTTACAGTTTGTCATGACCAGGAAAAGCAGTTGAGTTTACGTTGGGTTTAGCTAAAATGAGCAAGCTAAACCTGAACTATACTTGTTTTTTTCTTATTGCAGTGTAACACGTTAAGCTGGTTGTTTTCTACGAGGCTAGAATCAAAAATTGAGCTTAAAAGTGTTGCTCGACATCTACTCAAAGAAAAAGGTATAGATTAAGTCAGGTTTAGCTAGCACATCTTAGCTAAACCCAGTCTAAAAATCAACCACTTTTTTCTAGCCAAGATAACCTTTAGATTGTTTGCTCTTTGGACCACGGTACATGTCTTCATAAGAGTTTTACAGTGCCTAGCATAATAAGGCCCTGTTCCTAATATTATGTATCTAGGTCTAGTAAAAACAAAATCAAGCAGTGCTGGAGTCTTAGAAAAAAGAAAGTGCCAGAACACAGGTCACTGAGAGGCCCTGGAGGGAGCAGAGGGAGCTGTGGGCTAGTGGGGAGGAGCTGTGAGGAAGATAAGGGCAGTGGGGGAGATGGGAGAAGCTCAGGGGAGCAGGAGATGACTCCTTGCAAAGGCTGTCCTGTCCCTGCCTCCCCACCACTGTACCCGGATCTTGCTCCCTGCATAAGGCTCCACTATCCAGGCAGCTCCTCACATTGCCTGGCTCTGCCCCCTGGTTCTCAGCTGCTCTGGACCCCGTGCTCCACTGCCCAGTCCCATCTGCAGTGTCCCTGGCTCCCTCTGTGCAGACCCTTACTATGTACCCGCCACCCAGGCCCAGCTTGAAGGATGCTCTCCAGCCACGAAGGGAAAGGAACCACCTGGCCCGGGACCAGCAGAAGTGCCAAAAACGATGTTCGAGTTCCTAAAAAAAGCACCAGAATGGTGTTGTAGAGTGTTCCAGCACCACACAAGTGCTGCCTCACAGGAGTGTTGTAAAATTTATTTTTGTAAGGTGCTCATATAACATAGTTATAGAGGGGTACCTAGACAGAAAAATAGCCTCCTGCCTCTATGATAAATGTTTAACGCTAGTAGCCACAGGGCAGATTCAGCGGTATACTCTAACTATTTTGTGCCACTCTGGTGAAGCAAAGCAGGTGTAAATCTGGCTGATCTAGCCAGTAATCTGGATTTACTCCATTTTGCCCATTTTGGAGCTGAGCAGTACAATGGCATGTACCAGTGACTCTGGCTCAAAATATTTTGCAAGTTTACAAAGCCAAAAGGAATCATACAGAACTAAATATATCTATATTCAATTAGTACAATATTACATGAGCTTGAATTCTGCCACAACTCATCAGTCTCCCCTCTGCCACACCGCTGGTATTATACACAACTAGACATCCAAAAATCTGGCCCATTTTGACAAATAAACAAGCATCAGCCTGTTTGATTGATCTGATAATCCACATGTTGTCATAATTAAAGATGGTAAATCCCTAAAATTCTCTAAGTTACAATAGATGTCTTGTTGCAAAGAAGATCACAAAATCTTGAATAATGTGACTAAAATGACACACTTCTGACTAAGCTGAATACTACACAGTAAAGGTTGCAAGAAACAAAGATAAATTAATGAGTCTCTGTCCCCTATGCTTGATGGTTCTCCTAGGGCAGAGCCTTGGCCTTCAGCAAGGTGCTTTGATCTTCATTCTTCTCACTTCAACATCCTCACTATCCCACTGCTTCAGGCTTAGTTCTCAACTTGCCAAGGCCCTAATTGATTAATCAAGTCACTGTGCACTGTGTAACATATGTTAAAAGGTAACAATCAATTGTGGTCTGGAATGGATAGGAATAGAATTCCAATACCAATCCCGTAGGGACTTTTTAATATATCAGCAGTCTTTCCTAATGTTCATTATCTACAAAATAATATAAAAGATTCATATGTTTATTCATTAGTAATTCACTAGTAAAATGCATTGTAAACTGCTAATGAAATAGCAAGTTGTTAATTATAAAGTGACAGCAGTTGAGCCCCCGCAAAATGCAATTTTCAGATTTTTTTTATCCCAGCAAATGACTGAGACACCACATTAGAATTTTTAATGTCAATACATAATCGCATTCCATAAAAATATAAAGTTTGTTTCTGCTGTTTGGATTGAGTGGAGAGATTTAGAATATTAAGATAAGTATAATATTCTTTGTTGATGCTACAAGCTGAAGCTTAATAAAGATATTTACAACTCTAATGGAGAAAACCAAAAGTCCAAAATTTGCTAAGTGTCAAAATAATGTACAGTATAATCTCTGTACCCAGCCATCAGTCCATGTGGCGGTTCTAGCTCAAACATATATTATAAAAGCAAAGCACCTATATGCCTAGTTAACATCCATAGTCCCTGGCCCACACCAAGATCTAAAATTCCTTTTCCCTGCAAAAGGAACCGTATGAGTATAGGAACAGTCATACCAGATACTAATGGTACACTAGCACATAATAGAACATGGTTTTGCCTCTTTTTCTTTTGTCTAACATTACATACAACTTCTTCCCCTTATCAAAATAATATTAAGGTTGCAGAATAAAGCTCTAAGAAGTTAGGAAATGCCAGAATTAAGGTTCTATTCTGCCCCCTCATTATGATAGAGTCTAATTACATGATCACATGTTACTTTTTCCACAAGCTGTCTCCCATCATTCTCAGTGCACCAAATGGATGGTGCTCAAGGAGTAAGGCAGCTATTCAATAATTATGTTTATCCTCATCAATAAGTACATGTTTATTAACCAACATTTATATGTACCAATTAATGAAATGGAACTCAAAACTTGCCGATCCTTCCTTGATAGCTCTATAGGGTAAGAGAAAATGGATGCCTCCTCTCCTAGCTCCAGGTGGTGAGTTAGTTTTTTCTCCCTGGAGAATAATTTCTATTGCCGTGACACCCTGCACTTCAGTTTGTGGGATATAAATGCCCAGATCCCTGAATACTAAGCCTGAGATAATCTGCAGTTGTGGGAGCAGTGTTACGATTGGACCCATTTGCCTTCTGGTCTCATTCTTCCCGGTGCCTCCATTGTGGGTGACTCTGAAAGGGTAATAGCTCCCACATATAGCTAGTGGGAATAAAACAGGAATCAAAGTGGCCTGCTGATTTCCCTCTCCACATGTTGACTCTGATTGGCCTACAGGGATAAAGGGAAACTCCCATGAGACTGCACGATGTATGTCTTCAACGAATGGCAAATCAAACTCATATTCATGTATCTGTGGATCCAGATCCTGAGAGGTAGGGGACCAGACCTCTACCATATTAAAATCCACAGAGCCATCTATGGCATGATGACTCTTAAGTTCTAGAGATGGCCCTGAACTGCAAAGTTCATACCCTGTCTGACCCAGATTCCTTAAAGCCTATGCTCTTATATCCCTCCCTCCCTATGCTTATGCCTTGTCCATGCAGGGTAGAGGGCTCAGAGCATGTATCATGGAAATTAATGTGAAAAGGTCAATAGTAATGTCCACCACAAAATGTGCAGTAAGTTCTATGAATAGAAAGGCCTCCCAAGCTCAGACTTATTCTCCGTCTGACCACATGTCCTTTGAATTCTGAGTAGTTGTTCATGCAGAGAGACTGTTTGGTTTTCATTAGAGGATGAATGCTGCTGCTGAGGTTTTTCTCTTCCCCTTATGTGTTTGGCCAACTATGGTTAATATTTGCATGCATTTTATATCTTTTTGCCTGGAGACCCTTCAATGGGCTTCAAATTAAACAAATTAAGTACTTCACTGCAACAGGACGTCAAAAACAGATGGGATGAGAGTTTCTTTATTTGACAGAATATGGTTTCCATTTGTTTGTCAGGTAATAGCTGTTATTTGTACTATTGTTTAATACCTAAGCCATAAGGAAACAATGAATTGATCCCATCGTAATATCACGTTTATTGTACCGTACATCTTTCCTAGCTCCTAGTGTAACAAAACTAGATTGCATTTAAAGAAAGATATAGTGCAATATGTTCCTCCTGACTACCAAATGTAGTCATGGAAATTAATGAGCATTTTCTGAAGCCATATTAGATTACTCAGTCAAATTCATTTTTTTTTTCAAAATTTAAATAGGTTTGTTAAAATGATAAGTAACAGATGCACTGTAGACTAATTACGTATGATCAAGGTGTCCATTTTAGCTAACTACAGGGAGGGAAAGGAAAATAGCATTAGAGTTAGCATTTACAATTTGCAAATAGATAAAAGAGGAACACATTTTTTTGTTTTTCATAGCAAACACAAGATAAACTAATCTTGATCCTTTTTAATAATTAAGGTCATTGTATTCAGTTCTGAAAAAGCATATTATAATGGAAATAGAGAAATTACAGTACCCAGAAAAGCCAGGGTAATACTTGTATCTGGGTTTTCAAAATGGTTAGAGAAAGTGGGTCAGTAATCTTCAGGAAAGAAGAGCTAGACCATTAGGGTGATAAGACAGCAAGTGTGAAAAATCAGGATGGGGGTGGGGGGATAATAGGAGCCTATATAAGAAAAAGCCCCAAATATCGGGACTGTCCCTATAAAAACGGGACATCTGGTCACCCTATAGACCAGGGGTCTCAAACACGCGGCCCGCGGGCCGCATGTGGCCTGCAGGGTTATTGCATGCAGCCCGCGAGCTCCTCACGGCCCCCCCCCGCCCTCCCCCAACGTTTACCTAGAGCGGCTGCCTGCCTGCCCTGCCCCCGCGCCGGGAATCGGCTGGAACCTGGGGAAGGAGGGGCGCAGGGGTGTGTGTGGCTGTTGCTTCAGGCACCGCCCCCAGCAGTTCCCATTGGCCGGGAATAGGGAACTGTGGCCAATGGGCGCGGTGGCAGGGCAGGCAGGCAAGCAGGGAGCCTGCCCTGCCCCCAGTGTGGGTCGGGCCGGAGCCCACCCCCCGCACCCCTCCTGCACCCCGACCCCCTGCCCTGAGCCCCCCACCGCACCTCACACCCCGACCCTCTGCCCTGAACCCCCCGCCACACCCCACACCCCGACACCCTGCCCTGAACCCCCCGCCGCACACCACACCCTGAACCCCTCGCCACACCCCACACCCCGACACCCTGCCCTGAACCCCCC